>CM055116.1:741533140-741573803 GCA_029206835.1 Rana muscosa
TCGTTACCCCGATGCCCATAACTGAAAGACTAGTGATCCCTGCACACCAGCAGATCCCTTACCAGGATATGCCTATGGGGAAACTCCCCAGCAACATCCAAGGACTAAATATACAGTTCAAACCCCAGGCTTTGGGCAACCAACATCCTCCAAACAAATGCTCCTTCAGCATAGAGAGCATTATGAAGAAAACCAAGGAGCCAGAAATTTCTGTCCCAGACCTCTACCAGTCCTGGAACTATAGTCATTTTCAGCAAAGGTCAGCTTCCATGCTGCCAGCTATACTTAACATAAATGCTGGACCTCTGGTATCATCCTATGGAGCCCGGCAGTACTGCCATATGAGGTTCCCCACTAGCTTCTGATGTATATACATATATACTGTCCTAGAATTAACCGTAACTAAACCTGAGCAATCACACTTACTGCACTGCTTTTGGCTTGTATTTAATGGACCAATGTCTGATCTAGAGAAAATTATTTATTAATGTACTGTTCTATATAAAACCCCACTTTTTTCCTCACTGCATTGCTATAATCAGGACTTAAAATACACAGTTGGGTGAGGAAGGGATGGATATTCGTGGTTGCTGTGTGTTTTTTTATTTTTTTTTTGTTTTGTTTTTTGACTCTCTGTGGGTACAGTGTTGTATTTAAATGTTTGCATGGCTGTTATGTTTTCTTTGATGTTTCATTGCTTATTGAAATGTACATAGCTATAAAGTATTTATTGTCAGAGAATAATAACGTGTGGTAAGTCCATGCAATAAAACCTTTTAATAATTATAAAAATGCGTGGTTTAATTTAGTCCTTTTTAATTTAAAATAGATGTTTGTATTCTTTTATTTGAGGAAACAGAAAAATTATATCATTTACTTTCCGTTTTATAAATATGCATTGCAAAATAAGAGTACAGGCCTATAATTGTATTTAAAACTATAAGAGTTTTAAGTGTAACGTATAGCAGGAAATGCTAAGACCAGGTACTTAACATTAGTATTTATCATTTCATACACCAAACTGCGAACAAAACTTTACTAAAGCTAAATAATTTTTTATAAGAGAGCTGCTAATATCTATTTATTGATTAACTGGTGATCCACTGTAAGAATTGTGGATCCAGATGGTCCATTTACAAAAAATGTGATTTACAAAAAAGTACCTTGATACACTTTTATTATTTATTCACTGGACATATCATATACTGGTAATTCACTGATTATATTTCTCACATGTGCTCACATGTGCTTGGCTGATATGTTGCTGTGTTCCTCATGTAAAATATATAAGTATTCCATCACTAAAAATATAGTCGATCAGGGTCAGTTCTACCCCCATTCCTGGGAGCGGAGCTGGGTAAAATGTACTCCTTTAGAAAATGAGTACTTTAATTGATTCCAAAGAAACCTATAGTGGGGAAAATAGGATTTTATCATTTATAAAAATAAAACCTTTGGAAAATATTTATCTCAACCAAAAAAAGCAGTAACAAACATAGCATATTATTATTTCTGGTGCCTGACACAATGTTAAACAGTACTTGATATTTTCCTTTGGTACTGATATCACTACATCTAATGCATTACTAATTTTTCCATTCTTTTGACTTGATAGAAGTTTTGAAATCTGTATAGCATTCTGGCTATACACCTATGCATTGCAGTAAAACACCTTATGCGTGTTGGTGTATTGAACTGCCAGTCATTAGTGATTTCACATCAGTGCACCTCCACAACGCAGCTGTGTTGCAGTACACCACACAACTTAGGCTGGCCATACATCTTCAATTCTCTGGTACAACTTTCCTTTAGATTTACCAAAAAACATATAATATGTGGTCAAAACTAAACAACTTTCAATTGTATCCAATTAGGCAGGCCCTTGCACTACATAGTTTAAGGAAAATCTTAAGGAAAATTGTACAAGAAAATTGAGTATGTATGGCCAGCCATAGGGATTTATTTACTAAAACTGGAGAGTGCAAAATCTGGTGCAGCTCTGCGTAGCAGCCAATCAGCTTAATTTTTTTTTTTTGGTCAAATTATTTTTTTGGGGGTTCATTGAACAAGCTGAAGTTAGAAGCAGACTGGCTACCATGTACAACCATATTTTGCACCCTCAAGTACCAGTTATTAAATCAACCCCAGAGTGATGCATTACTGGTTATTGTGATGTGCTGCGGGTACTTTTTTTTTATCTGTTCCATTGGGCCATGGAAACACATAATATAACGTGTGTAATTATTATTTCAGGTACTTATATAGCGCTGTCAATTTACACAGAACTTTACATATACATTGTACAGTACATTCACATCAGTCCTTACCCTCAAGGAGCTTACAATCTAAGGTCCCTAGCTCACATTCATATACTAGGGCCAATTTTAGACAGAAGCCAATTAGTGGTAATGCTACACACCAGGGCCGGCATGTGAGAAGGGGCTCTTAATTATTTTCTAAGCAAACTATACTAAAACACTGATTCCCTATCTTTTCTTCTTCAAAAATTATGAACTGTACTTATTCGTATGGATTTTCAAGAACAGTCAGTAGAGCTGATACATCAACAGTCCTTGCACACTCCCATCCCCTGGATGCCTCTGCTGTAATAAGGAATAGAATGAGTGCTTCATGTCTCCAGGACTTCACTGTATGTCCTATTACCGTACTTAGGCTACTTTCACACTGGGACGTCACAGGCGTTGGCGGTAAAGCACTGCTATTTTTGCGGCGATTTACCGTTGTTTTTGCGTCGCTTTTTGCCCGCTAGCGGGGGTGCTTTTAACCCCCGCTAGCGGCTGAAAAAGGGTTAAAACCACCCGTTAAGCGCCGCTGCAGTGGTGCTTTGCCGGCGGTTCGGAGGCACTGCCCATTGATTTCAATGGGCAGGGGAGCTTTAGGAGTGGTGTATACACCGCTCCTACAGCGCCTAAAAGATGCGTCTAGCAGGACTTTTTTGAGCATCCTGACAGCGCACCACTCCAGTGTGAAAGCCCTCGGGCTTAGTGTGAAAGTAGCCTTAATGTCAAGACCAGTGTCTCTAATACATAACTAGAAGGGGAAGGTACTCTCCATTACTTTCTGCTAGCTACTTTATATAGATTCTTCATAATGGTAGCAGAGTGCCATTGATCAATGCAGCAATTTTGGTGTTTAAAGGTTTTTTTTTTTGTAAAATAACAAACATGTCATACTTACCTCCACTGTGCAGTTCGTTTTGCACAGAGTTGCCCCGATCTACCTCTTTTGGGGTCCCCTCAGTGGCGCTGGTAGCTCCTCTCCGCATCGGGTGTCCATGTTGGAGAAGCGCTCTCCTTGGTGGATACCCATGCGGGTGCACTTCTTAGTGTTGCTTTTGCGTGTATTCACACAGAAAGCAGAACGCGGCCCCAGGTCATTGGATTTGATTGAAAGCAGTGGGAGCCAATGGCTGCGCTGTTATCAATCTATCCAATCAGGACACGAGACACCAGCTAGAGCTGGTGTGCTTGTTCCCGACCTGGAGAAAGACAGCTTTCAGGTAAGTAAAACAGAGGGGGCTGGGGGGCTGCAGTACTACAGAAGGGTTTTCACCTTAAAGGGGTTGTAAAGATACATGTTTTTTCACCTTAATGCATCGTATGCATTAAGGTGAAAAAACATCCAACAGTACCGCCCCCCCCCGAGCCCCGTTTTACTTACCTGGCCCCTTGAATATCCCGCGCTCGTCCCCGTCATCCTCCTCGGTTCTCAGCCTGGCCGCCGATAGGCTACACTGGATGGATTGAAAGCAGCGCAGTCATTGGCTGGCGCTGCTGTCAATCACATCCAAAGACGCTGCGCGCCGGGGGGCGGGGCCGAGTGATACAGTCGGCGGCTATGGCCGCCGCTGTATCACGGGAGCGCGCCCGCAATAACTCCACACCATGCTCGCTCGCTCGCATGAAGGTGTGGAGTCCTTGTGGGGAGGAGCCGAGACAGCCGCCGAGGGACCCCAGAAGACCAGGATCGGGGCCACTGTGTGCAAAACGAGCTGCACAGTGGAGGTAAGTATAAAATGTTTGTTTCTTTTGTCCAAAAAAAAGGGAAGCCTAGTGTCCCTTTAATGCATAGAATGCATTAAGGTGAAAAACCATGAGGGTTCACAACCCCTTTAATTTCATGCTTTGAAACAATAGATCCCTAATACCACTTTTAGAGGTGATTTTTTTCCTAAAAATATTTTGTAATTTTATTGGTCCAAACATAATAAGTTTCACATGAGTTAAAAGTTAACACCAGTCTTCGGCAAAAATAAAACAACCTCATTTAATAAAAAATTAAGCAACAGTTTTAGATCTCAGTTTCAAGTTTGCACTGAAGAAAGTTCTGAACAACCAACACATTTGAGATCCTTATTAACATGCATAAATAAATTAGGTAGTTGAGGGTGGACTTTGGGGATTCATTTGAAGGTGGGGTTATAAGTAAACAAAATTTAGTTTTGGGTGGAATTGTTTGATGGATACAATAAATAAGAGTTTGAAAGAATTGAGAAGAGTTATAATAAACAGAAGGTATAATGGACCCCTAGTCAATTTCATAACAGTACAATCCTGGAGACATGAGGCACTGAGTAATGGGACTACTATGGTCCGGTTTAATGCTAACATCAACCCGTCTCAATACCAAAAAAATATAATTGTATGCGTTTCCTTAAAAACAAAGATACCGCTAGGTGTATGCACATAAATCCTTTATTACAAATTATTAACAAACAAAAAAAAACACATAATGTGCTAGTATGCGATGCATACTAGCACATTATCACATTGCCTTGCAGGGGAAAATCTTTATTTCAATTTTTTTGAGTTTACCACTGCTTTAAAGATTAAAGCGGTAGTAAACTCAGACAATCTAACTCCAAATCTGCAACATGTAACTTCATGTTACTCTTTATAATCATTGTGCCGCATATATTATGCAAATAAAACATTCTTACTTGCTCAAATAAACTTTTTATGAGTGCTCCAGCTAGCATGTTGCCCCCACCATTATAAGTCCTGTCTTCCGCATCCCAGCAGTATTGTATTTCCGCCCTCACTATGTCTCCGTGGCCATAATCCCACACATGCACATCTGTCTTCGGCTCCGCTCTCTGTCTCTCTGTCTGTTCGTCTCCACAAGGCATCTGAATAGAGAATAGGGAAGGAATATCATGGCATATCGGGGCTGACGTCGACTTAAGCATATGACACAGCCCCGGCATAAACACAGCATTTTTCCGTCACGAAAAACTTGCTGGAAAAATGGGACTAAAAGTGCATGCGCTGGTGACATAATTTTTTTTAAAGGTAAATTTTTTATTGATTTTTAGTACAAAACACACAACAGACAACAAACACATATCTGGAGCGAACATCGCTCATTCCATTACAAAGATTTGGTAGCTGGTAAACATTGAGTAGATACATAGCAACCCAAGAATCACATGTCAATTTGCCCAATCACAACCGTTCAATGGGTAGGAGCTTCATTCAGATTTCAAGGAGTACGTGGTATGGTACTCTCGGAGCTAACCCAGGAGCCCCAAACCTTTAAGAATTTTTTCGGGCACCCTCTGGCTTCATATTTCAGCTTATATAGCGGTATAGGATGATTAATGGTTGTAAGCCAATAGGAGAGGTTTGAGACTTCCAGTGGAAGGTTATCGATTTCTTAGCATAAAACAATACTATACGCATAAAAGTTTGCACACTCTTAGATATGCTGGTGACATCATTAGAAAGAAAACTACGAATTTCACAGAAAATAAGCAGGTAAGAAGACATAAACACAGAGCACACAAAACTGTAGGCTGCATGGATTCATTTAAAAGAAACTTGCTAGACTGGGTTTACAAACGCTTTAAGCTCCAATGCGTTTTTGATGCAGTCCAGTGCATTTTCCCTCCTATTTTTTTCTTAACCTTAAATAAGAACATGTGTATTCCAGTGCTTTTGTTGATGCTTTTTACAGCGTTCCAGTACAGTCCAGTGCAGGAAAAATGCAGCACGTTCTACTTTTTTTTCTGGAACTGGAACACACTGAAACTGCAAGCACTGGGGTGAACTATGCCATTAAAAACCATATAACCTACTTTCTAAGCGATTTTGATGCAGAAAAAATATGTACTGGACTGCATATGGTGTGAACTGGCCCTAAAACAATGTGAACTGTGGTCATTGGGTGTAAAAAATGCCCCTAGATTGGTATTTAGTAGGAGAAAAAGAAGCCCTTATATCAGTGAGAGTATAAAATGGTCCTGCGTTGTTGGTTAATGAGAGTTAAAGGTGCCCATGCCTTAATGGCCAGTGCTAAAGCTTTGGCCATACTTCTCCTTTAACAATGCCCCAAGGTCGGTGATCAGTGGAAGTCTAAAATGTTCCTATATCCATGGCCAGTGGGAGTAATAAATGCCCCTCTGCCCGTGAAAGTTTAGAGAAATCATAACGCTGGCTCATAAACTTTGAACTTCATAAATAATATGTAATGGCTTATGGAACCATTATTCTCTATTAAAGGGTATGTAAAAGGTACTTTTTTTTTTTTTAACCACTTCAATACCAGGCATTTTCACCCCCTTCCTGCCCAGGCCAATTTTCAGCTTTCAGCGCTGTGACGCTTTGAATGACAATTGCGCGGTCGTGCGACGTGGCTCCCAAACAAAATTGACGTCCATTTTTCCCACAAATAGAGCTTTCTTTTGGTGGTATTTGATCATCTTTGCGTTTTTTATTTTTTGCGCTATAAACAAAAAAAGACTGACAATTTTGAAAAAAATAAAAAAAATTTACTTTTTGCTATAATAAAACCCCAATTTTTATTTTTTCATTTTTTTTCTCAGTTTAGGCCGATACGTATTCTTCTACATATTTTTGGTAAAAAGCGTTTTATGATTGGTTTGCGCAAAAGTTATAGTGCCTACAAAATAGGGGATAGATTTATGACATTTATTTATTTTTTTACTAGTAAAGGCGGCGATCTGCGATTTTTGTCAGGACTGCGATATTGCGGCGGACAAATCGCACACTTATGACACTATTTTGGGACCATTCACATTTATACAGCGAACAGTGCTATAAATATGCACTGATTACTGTATAAATGTGACTGACAGGGAAGGGGTTAACACTAGGGGGCGATCAATGGGTTAAATGTGTTCCCTGGGAGTGATTCTTACTGTGGGGGGAGGGGACTGACTGGGGGAGGTGACCGATCTGTGTCCCTATGTACAAGGGACACACCATCGGTCTCCTCTCCCTGACAGGACATGGATCTCTGTGTTTACACACAAAGATCCACGTCCCTGGCTCTGTGATGAGCAATCTCGGGTGCCCGGCGGACATCGCACCGCCGGGCACGCGCATCGGGTCCCCAGTGATGCGGCGATCACGCGTGCACGTGCTCCACACTGTGGGAATACCAGGACGTCATATGACGGCCGCCCGGAGGGACGAAAGGTTCCTGCGGCCGTCATATGACTATGGCCCGGGCAGGAAGTGGTTAAATAACAAACATATTATACTTACCTCCACTGTGCAGCTTGTTTTGCACAGAGTGGCCCCGAACCTGGTCTTCTGGGGTCTCTCGACGGCTGTCTCGGCTCCTCCCCACAAGAATTAACCACCTTCATGCGAGCAAGCTCGCATGGGGGTTAGTTCTTGCGGGCGCACTCCTGTGATACAGCCGGCGGCTATAGCCGCTCACTGTATCACTCGGCTCCGCCCCCTGGCGCGCCGCATCATTGGATGTGATTGACAGCAGCGCAAGCCAATGGCTGCGCTGCTTGCAATCAACCAATTAATGAGTTGAGAAGCCCGGCCGAGAAGCCAGCGCGTTCACGGCGCGGGACTTCCGAAAGGTCAGGTAAGTAAACGGGGGGGGAGGCGCTAATCCTCAGATGTTTTTTCACCTTAATGCATAGAAAACATTAAGGTGAAAAAATGTGTACCTTTACAACCCCTTTAATGACAGGGATAAATGATAGGAATCCCTGTCCTCTGATAAGCTATTTGCATTAAAAAAGCCTTATGCCCCATACACACAATCGTTTTTCATGCCGTTAAAAATGCCATTTTTAAAAATGGGCATTAAAACCGATCGTGTGTATGCTCCAGAGCATTTTTAACGACGTGAAAAACGGCCATTAAAAATTTCGAACATGCTCTATTTTTTCATGTTGTTTTTCATGTCGTTTTTTTTAACGACGTGAAAAACGATGGTGTGTATGCTTTGACGAGGTGAAAAAAAACGCGCATGCTCAGAATCAAGTATGAGACGGGAGCGCACGTTCTGGTAAAACTAGCATTTGTAATGGAGATAGCACATTCGTCACGCTGTAACGGACTGAAAAGCAGGAGGCTGAAAAGCGCGAATCGTTGCTCAACAACATTTACTAACATGAAGGGTGGCACCATCCGAACGGAACTTCCCCTTTATAGTGCCGTCGTACGTGTTGTACGTCACTGCGCTTTGCTTGAACATTTTTTTAAATGATCGTGTGTACGCAAGACAGGCTTGAGAGGAAACATGAAAAAAAACGACGAGAAAAACGTCGGTTTAAAAAATGGCATGAAAAACGATCGTGTGTACGCCGCATTAGAGGTTCTTTAAGACCACATTGACACCTTGTAGATCCTTATCGAATTTGGGCAATGTGTACATTTGTCCCAAGTGTTACGTTCCCACGCATAGTGTAAAGAGGGGAACAACTGTCAGTTATGTGGTGAAACCAATTGTGTGCGTCTTTTCTCATTACTTACATACAAAGAATGCAACCAGTCAACTGCACTAAGAATAAAACAGGGCTGAAAATAGCAGACATTCCCTTAAACTATGACAAAAATAATATTTGCTACCTAGAATATCAATATTAATATACTGCCAAGGTTATATTACAGTTTTCAAACAGGGAATCTCAGGTTTTGAGATGTATAACAGTGTTATTAACCACCCTTTACAGTTCAAATATTTTGTTCATGTTTCAACAAAAAGCAAAACATATCAATTGGATGTATGCTTACTTCCCATTATATGTTATGCTTCCATATTTATGACATATATCGTTTGGTGCCAAGTAGCACCCTGATCCTGAATACACATTACCTGAGCCCTGACCCTCCTCTGTTTTAAAGGGCAACTTCATAATAAATCCATATTGTAGCAAACCTAGTAAACTCATTAAATCAGCAATATAAATGCTATAATTTTTTTTTAAATGAACAAAGATTTTGCCATGATCTACCTAACTTGTCTCCGTTGCTGAAATCAATCAGAGAAAGGGTGTGCATTAAAACAGGTATGCTTTAATAAGGCTAAAACAACCCCCGCACTCACAAGTATTCCTAAGCCCACGTTCATATCGGGCCGTTTTGACATGCGATTTGATCCGATTACTAAAAGCAGTTCCTGTACTACTTTTGGCAAATTCAGGGGCAATTTGAATAGATATCTGTGCATGAACCCGCACAGATGTCTGTCAAATCGCCCCCGAAATTAGACTGCATTGCCGATTTGAAATTGTGCGAGTTCAGCCCGGACACATGATTAAAAAAAAAACAGACTGTCCAGGTGAATCCCGGACAAGTGGCAACCCTATCTCTAACTCCATTTGTGGAGGCTGTGTTTGGAGCTCCTTTCTCACACATTGCCATAGGCTTTCTTAATTGACTCCCAGGAGCACAGGATGAGCAGAAGGGAGACTTCTAGAGCTCAGGAGAGTAAGTGATGATGTAAGCAGTCATCATTTAGGTTATAACATTAATATTGATGATTTGATATGTGTGCAAGGCTTGTTAACCACTTCAGCTCCGGAAGGCTTATCTCCCTTTCTGACCAGGCCAATTTTTGGGATACGGCACTGCGTTACTTTAACTGACAATGAAGCGGTCGTGCGATGCTGTACCCAAATACATTTTGTGTCCTTTTTTCCCACAAATAGAGCTTTCTTTTGGTAGTATTTTATCACCTCTGTTGTTTTTATTTTTTGCCCTATAAACAAAAAGACTGGCAATTTAAAAGGAAAAAAAAACAATATTTTTTACTTTCTGTTATAAAACATACCCAATAAAAAATGTAAAACATCAAATTTCTTCATCATTTTAGGCCAATATGTATTCTGCTACATATTTCTGGTAAAAAAAAATCACAACAAGTGTATATTGATTGGTTTGCGCAAAATTTATAGAGTCTACAAACTACGGGATATTTTTTTTTCTTTTACTAGTAATAGCATTGATCAGTGACTTATAGCGGGACTGCGATATTGCGGCGGACAAATCAGACACCTAACTGACACTTTTGACACTTTTTAGGGACTAGTGACACTAATACAGTACTGTCCCCCCTGACAGAACGTCAATCTGCCTTGTTTACATAGACAGATTGTCGTACTGCCTCTATACTGTTTAATCGGAGGGCACCGGCGGACATCAAGTACGCTGTACTTGCCTCTGGGCTCCCGCTGTGTATAATCACAGCGAGAGCGGGTTGCCGGTGGTGCGCATGCTTGCTTGAGGGGCTGCAAACCTAACCTCTAACCATAAATCCAGCCTTTAAATATAAATAGAGATACCTGATAGCCTTCCTAAATACACAAAGTAGGCAAATAGGGCAAATGTCTGCCCAAATGAAGCAGTAAATAGGAATAGAAGTTATTGGGCACATTTAGGCCCCTTTCACACGGGACGGATCCGTGATGATCCGCCCCGTGAACCTCCGCTTGCTCAGCGGGGATCGCTCCGTTGATCCCCGCTGAGCCGGCGGATGACAGGGCGGTCCCCGCACACTGTGCAGGGACCGCCCTGTCAGATCTCCGCTCTCTCCTATGGGGGGATCGGATGATCACGGACCGTCTGTCCGTGTTCATCCGATCCGCTCTGCAGACGTATAGAAAAATAGGAATTTTCCTATCCAGAAAAACGAAGCATTGCGGACACGGATGAGATCGGGTGTCAGCGGATGTTCATCCGCTGACACCCGCGATCTCATAGGGACCAATGTATGTCCCTTTTTCATCCATAAACGGATGGATGAAAAAGCGGACATACGGTCTGCTGGTGTGAAAGGGGCCTTATGGTGAAGGATATAGATCTAATCTTTATGGATATGTAAGTATACAGAAAATCAATCAAAACTCCACTTCAATTAGATTTGTCATATATACTGTACATTTACCATAGCAGGCTATGGCTCCTTCCTCAGACTCCTAGCACTGCTGAGTCTGTTAGTGGCATAGAGGATGACGGATGGAACCATTGTGTGTAGCAGAGGACACATAATCAAACACTTTCGGAAATGGTGAATGTCAAAGGGTCTTAAGCCTCGTACACACGAACGAGTTTCTCGGCAAAAACCAGCAAGAAACTTGCTGGCAGAGATTTTATGCCAAGAAACTCGTTCGTGTGTATGGTTTCTCGTCAAGAAAAGCGACAAGTATCTCGACGAGAAAATAGAGATCCTGCTCTCTATTTTCTCGTCGAGATTCTCGTCGGCATGTTTCTCGACGAGAAAAGTGAGTGTGTGTACACTAACCTGTCCTCCCGGAAGCCCGCGCATGTTCGAAATGAATTCAACGCATGCGCGGTAGCTTCCTAGGCATACGTAGGGTATACCAAGATGGCGGCGACGGCATCGAATGTGACGAGCGCATGCTCGTCGTAGTCGATGACGTCACCGCGTACGCTCCATTCAAAGAACCGCGGGTTCTTTGAATCGAGCGTCTGTACACTCGGCCGGGACAAGTTTCTTGTCCAAGAATCTCGTCAAAAAAAACGACATGTTTTTTTCGACGAGAATCTCGGCCGTGTGTACGAGGCCTAATGGTGACTGCAGCTCTGGAATGGAGGAGAAGGTAAGAAAAACAGGCCATTGGAGAAGTTAGAAAAATGGCTAATTTCTTGCAGACTGATAGGGAGTGTACAGGTAAAGATTTACAAATCTCCAGAGCTCTGTGCTGAAAACATACAGCACCAAGCTGTCACTAATGTAGAGGAAAAAAGATTTCATCTCCAAATGCGGAAAGGTTTCTTCACAGTAAGAGCTGTGGAAATGTGGAATAGACTCCCTGCAGAGGTGGTTCTGGCCAGCTCAGTAGATTGCTATAAAAAAAAAAAAGCCCTGGATTCTTTCCTAAATGTACATAACATAACTGGATACTGACATTTATAGGTAAAGTTGATCCAGGGAAAATCCAATTGCCTCTGGGGGGATCAGGAAGGATGTTTTTCCCCTGCTGGAGCAAATTGGATCATTCCTCTGGATAAACTGTAGGGGAAGGATTGTGCATATGGGATTGTATGATTTAAAAAATAAATAAAAAATAAATGTTATTGGTTGAACTAGATGGACTTGTGTCTTTTTTCAACCTGACTAACTATGTAACTATGTAATGTACCATAGCACACCTATTCCGAATACCCAACAGCCTTAGGGAAGATTTAAAAAAATCTTGCAATCTACACACTCTAATAAAATTATTAAGAAATGTCTGTCTTCTCTAACTCCACCCAGCTAACACTCAGGGAGACACATGTAGGCAGATGCAGTCTATTTTCTTCACTGTAGGTGGCGCTCGACCACAGCGGCATTGCATTGGGAGGAGAAGTCAAGAGGAATATGATTCCTCTATGGATTCCTGGGTCACTGAGGAAGCTATCCAATTGGAGGCTACAAACCCATGTGACTCTGACAGCCATCTTGAGTCAGGCAGAGACTGTTTTTAAGACCCTGGCTTCCAGGCTTGGTACACATTTTGCACGTGGATAATGTTAGGACCCGCCTGACAGGGACAGTGATTAGCATCAGGGAGAGGTTCCAGTTGAGTAGGGAAAGGACAGGCACACCCTATTCTTTCTGGAGATCTCCCAATTTGGGCACGGACCAGCCAAGATGCATTCTGCCCTTTAAAGCCGTGTACACACGATCGGTTTTACCGATGAAAACAGTCCGATGGACTTTTTTCATCGGACAAACCGATCGTGTATGGGCCCCATCGGTCTTTTTTCCATCGGTGAGAAAAAATAGAACATGTTTTAAATTTATCCGATTGGGCAAAAAAACGATAGCAAATTCCGATCGTCTGTGTGGAACTCCATCGGACAAAAAACCCACGCATGCTCAGAATCAAGTTGACGCATGCTCAGAAGCATTGAACTTAATTTTTCTCGGCTTGTCGGAGTGTTTTACGTCACAGCATTTTGGATGGTCGGATTTTTGACTGATGGTGTGTAGGCAAGACTGATGGAAGTCAACTTCATCGGATTTCCGATGGAAAAATCCATCGGATTAGAATCCATATGAAATCCAATCGTGTGTACAGGGCTTTAGTCAGACATTGTCGGTACTCCAGAGACCTGCTCTGCTATAAATCACTGTTGTAGTCTGTGAGTCAGGTGCCTTCCCTCCGGGCTTGTTGTGAATTGTCAAACTCTAACTTTAATACAAGTTCTGTTTCTGCAACTGGACTGTGTGTTTACTGCCGCCGCACCATACTGCACCTCCAGACACACCGGTCCTTTAACATTTATTTATTAATATACTTTGTGGATTTAATTTTCAAAGAGTGACTGATGGGGATGTGGAACGTGTGGATATTTTCATATGCCCTTTACTCACAGGTCAGTGTAATCTTTTATTCTGTATATCACTTTCTCATTCAGTGCATGGCACTGTTACTATTTGACTATTCGTAACTTTATGCTATAGGAGGCTTAAAATCTCTGGCTGTCGGTCGCTTTTACCTTTCACATTCACTTGACACTTCTTTTTATAAGCAGTTAAATATGTAGATTGTGTGTGTAGTGTACCTGTCAATGTATTAAGTGTTGCTGATGTAATGGGGCTTGTTTACCAAAAGGAGAATTTTCACTTTGCAAGTGAACATTACATAGCAAGTAAGGTAAAGCTGTGTCTATGTCAATGATCCAATTTTGTGCAAGATAAAAATCAATTCCCTTACACATAAATGGGTAATTAAGTGAACACTTCACCTTATTTATTAGCTAAGAATAAACAATCATGCTGAAGTGTGAACAGTCTCTAATCCTACAAGTAAATCAATCCCAATGTGAGAACTAGTTGTGCTCATTACTTAAGGACTTCCTGTTCTCTCTAGGGAATTGTTTTTATTTTTGGGGGTGGGGGATTATTGAGGGCAGTGGATAATTTCATGGTTTTAGGTATTTTTATGGGTTAGGATCTTTAATATAATACAATTTATGTTTTATATTACAGTATGTATATCATTTTATTTCATTTGACTAGAGATACTGTATGTTATCATACTCATAATCTAAATCAGTAGTTAACAACTTGATATAGAAAGGGCCGCACATATTGTATTTAACCTTTTCGCTGCCAGGACCTGTGCTCCATTTTGTACACTCAGGTGGCACTCATTTTTCCTTTGCTTTTTTATTTTTCACTTATAGCTTTCAGAATTTGTGAAAGACCCCCAAAACCATATATTTTCTGAAAGCACATGATCAGTAGAATAAAAAGAAGGTGCTACTGGTTTTTCAGACCCCACGGTATTTGCGCAAATGTTTATCAAACCAATATATTTGCAAAAAATACACACGTGCGGAAATTCCGTCGGAAAAACCTTGGACGATTTTTCAGACGGAATTCCGCTCAAGCTTGCATACACACGGTCACACAAAAGTTCTCAAGAACGCGGTGACGTACAACACTACGACGAGCCGAGAAAATGAAGTTCAATGCTTCCGAGAATGCGTCAAATTGTTTCCGAGCATGCGTCGGAATTTTGCACGTCGGAATTGCTACAGCCGATCGGAATTTTTTCCGTCGGAAAAATTGAAAACCTGCTCTCAATCTTTTGCTGGTCGGAAATTCTGACAGCAAAAGTTCGATGGAGCATACACACAGTCGGAATTTCTGACCAAAAGCTCACATTGGACTTTTGCTGGCGGAAATTCCGACCGTGTGTATGCAGCATAAAACCATTATTAGCAGATAAGAACACAGCAAATTTTACAAAATTCCTACTAAATATAAAAGCTTAACCTGTATTGAGTTAATAAATAACAAATATTTGTAACTTTTAAATTGCGCCTTTTTGCAAAATGGTGAAAATTTAACAGACGCAAAAGTGTAAATATCCAAATTTCTCCAAAAATCTTAAGGTTTTTCATTTTTCCCTTACAGCTTTCAGAATTTGTGAAAGACCCCCAAAAACCATATATTTTCTGAAAGCATATAACCTCTAAAATAAAAAGAAGGTACTACTGATTTTTTACAAATGTTTATCGAACCAATATATTGGCAAAACATACACTAAAACCATTATTAGCAGATAAAAACACTGCTAATTTTACAAAATTCCTGCTAAATCCCTGCTAAAAATAAAAGCTTAACCTGCATGGAGTTAAATATTTGTAAATTTAAAACTGCGCCTTTTTGCAAAATGGTGAAAATCGAACGTGCCCAAAAATTTCTCTAAAAATCATTCTGGAGGTTTTAATTTTTCACTTACAGCTTTCAGAATTTGAAAAGACACCTCAAACTAGACATTTTCTAAAAGCACATGGCCAGTAGAATAAAAAAAAGTGCTGCTGATTTTTTGGGCCCCGCAATAATTGTGCAAATGTTCATCATATTGTTATTTTCACAAAAAATACACTAAAATCATTAATATTGCACATAAACACAACGTAACTTACAAAATTCCTGCTAAATTAGTACTAAAGCATCGTTCACATGTGGCATACTAAAGTGTACGCCCATGGGGGGCCATGTTTACCCGCACAGGAATGCACAGGTGTTCCATGCATCCCCGTACATGCAAAGGCATAGCTGCTGTTCCCAATCTGACATCTGTGAGGGTGTGGGTACATGACCCCGAACAAAGACAGTGTAAGCTCAGAGACATGCATGCGGACCTACATGGATGTAAAATTGGGAGCAACGGCTCTGTTTGTGCTGTTGCTACATCCCAAATGACATCAATTGGACTGCCTGCACAGAGATGCACAGAACACCTGTGCGTCCCTGTAAATGTACGCTGTGTATGACCTGTGTGAACAAGGCCTTAGGCCCCTTTCACACAAGAAGACTGATCGGGTCTGCCTGTCCGTTTTTCAGGTGGGCCCAATCGGACCCCCCATTTTTCTTCATGGAGAGACTGATGTAAATGGACATGTGTCCGTTTACACATGCCTGCATCTGATCCAGTCCGCTAAAAACAGACGGATGGGGATTCCATTCCCCATCTATCTAGCAGATCATATCGGATGGTATCCGATGGAACTGGACAGGTGGTCCGTTTCCATCCGACCATCCCATAGAGAATAGCGAGCTGTGTCCGTGTCCGCTCTGCGGAGCGGACACGGACCTGTCATCTGCCTGCTCAGCAGGGCGCAGGACTCATACTTAGTTTTTTTTTCCAAGCCACATGATTAGAGCCTGAGGCTTTATTTGGCTTGAAAAAGGTTGGGCTCATGGCGCAGAGCATTGCACCCCAAATCCACCCACTTATGACAATAGATAATTAATATTCGCTATCGTCTTCCGGCTGCTCCTCCTGACTGATCAGGACGAATCGGGTTGGCCGGGAGGAGAAGCTGAGGTATCCGTGCAGTGGTGAGTGTGGGGGGATCATCACTGTGGAGGGGTGAGTCCGGGCGGACCTGGGGGGTCTTACTATGTTTGTGGTTTTTTTTACGTAAATTAATTTTTTTACAGTAATTTTTTTCTTTTTAGCTTTTTTTGTATCTCTTTCTTTTTTTTGAGACAGAGAAAGGGATTGAAGATAGTCCCATTTCTCTGTATCACTTTGCTTGATTAAATGAAAAATCTTGCGGTTACAATATATCAGCTGTCAGTGTAAGAATGTAAGTGGGCACATAGCAGTGATCAGTAGTGATCGCTGCATGTGCCCTCTCTTGTACAGGGGAGAATTTAGTAAACACATGTTTGCTAACCCCCCCAAGCCCCTACTTCACCTCCACCCGCACCACTCCCCCTCCCCCCCACACTGCTCCACAGCCTGACAGATCTGGAGATCAGTGCAGGGAGAAGCTGAAGGCGGAGGAAGGGGAAGGAGAGATGCCACTCAGAGCGGGGGTGCGGAGGAATTTGGGGGATGATCTGACTGGCGGGGGGTCCAGATGTGTCCCCCCAAGCCCCATGCATCACCTGAAGCCGGCGGGAGTGGAAGAGGAGGGATGTCGGCTAATGATGGTAGCTGCGGGGAGCGGGTTTGCAGGGGGGGTCGAATCCGGTGGAGGGTTAATCAGTGCTGGGGGGGAGGGGGGTGAAGGGGATAGGAGAGGAGAGTTTGGGGGGGGCAGTTTTAGATGTAAGGGTGCAGCGGGGGTGGAGAGGCATGAAAGCGGCGGCATGGGTGGGGGGTGTTCACATTAGGGGTTAATAACTTTGATCAGCGTGTTGTAATGCACTGATCAGAGTTATAGAATTGTTCAGCAGAGTCTGCTGAACAATTCTGATATAAGCTTATGGTCATTGAAGTGACCAAAAGCTTATAGGAGAGGGAGAAAAGAGGTTTGTACGCAGTACTGACTTGGCCACCTGCGGGCAAGCTGCGGGCAAGCTGTCACAGCCAGGTGCCCACACTTGTGATGCCAGTGCCAGAGAGAGGTGAGGGAAAGAACTGAGGGTTTGGGTGGCCGCATCGCTGGATCGTGGGAAAGGTGAGTGTGTGTTTATTAAAAGTCAGCAGCTACAATTTTTGTAGCTGCTGACTTTTAATAAAAACAAAAACTACTGGAACTTCGCCTGTCAGAAATGACAGGTACCACATTTGATCTAATCAAGATCCATTATAAAAGGTCAAAGAAACCAAAATATTCAAAAAGGGGAAGAAAAATAATGGGCAACACAGAAAAAAGTGTGAAAGAAATAAACCAAATCATTTAGCTAGAAGGAACTAATTTATTTAATGTTTTCCTATACTGTACCTGAGTAAGCACCTAGGCTAAAAAATAAATAAATCACTGAGCCCCATTTTAAACTATTGTAATGCAGGAACCAGTCTCTGTTCCCGCATCACATCTCCCTCGCAGGCAGTTCACACTGCGCTCTGTGAACCGCTGCATGTGTCAATACAAAGTTAATGACACCCCCAGATTGGTTCGAAGATCGCAGTGTGAACTATGAATTCAGACAGGAATCAGATCGCATGGGTGGATTCCAGTGCGGGAAAAAAAGGTTCCTGCAGCATTTTTCGTGCGAATACAATGTCAGTTCAACCATACAAACTGTATGGCTAAATTTGCATTTCATGGTATCTTATACTGTGTGAGTAGCCATTTGACTTTTGTTCTTAAATAAATTGTTTGCTATGTGCTGCACTTAGTCTGGCGCACCCTGTCCTTCTTTTTACCTGTCTTCCAGAGTTTGCTTCAAATCCCAAGGGAGCTGCCGCTGTTGCCTAAAATCGACCCCTTTCATTATTTGCTGGGACTTATTGTTCAACAATCATTTTTAATAATTGCTACATCCAGATTGTTATTATTGATGCAGTGCATGTTTTGTTTTTTGCGCCATCATTTCTTTTTCTGTTCAGAAAGCTGGAATGGCCTTACTTGAAAAGAAATAGCGACTGGGAACTTGCCATTGTGGTACAGCACATTCTGCTAATTCATGGAAGGGGGCAGAATCCATCAGACAGAAAGGCAGAAGTTGTAGAGCCAGCAGCTTTGACAAGCTTGCATTTAGACGCTGGGCATGTGGGTGGCAGTGACTGTATTTTTTTCCCGCTGCAGCAGATGGGGCAGAGAAATTTGCCAGCTATAGTCTACAGCTGGTGGTGTGCTACTGGCAAATGTGCTGCAAGGACCTGGGACACCATGCACTATACCATTATCCCAGTCAGTGGAGGCTGCTGAGAGGTCATGAGGTATAGCGGGGCCAGACCAAGGTGAGTAAGGAGGAGGAACAGAATTACGGCCCTTTTGTAAGGCTTTCAGGTGCTCCTGCCAACGGGCTGAGTGGTGGGAGGTTATATGCCAAAATAGGTACCCAGGATTGGAAGATCTGCTAAAGCAGGCCAGAAGAGTCTGTAGCCATTTCAGGCCATTAAACAAAGCCAGTGATAGGTTGGCCGAAATTCAGCGGAAATTCCACTGCCCGTAAACCGCCTGATTTGTGAAATGCCCACCAGGTAGAACTTGACCTTAGCAATGCTGCAGCAGCTGCACATACAGCAAAGGGTCGTAAACAAGTACCTGTGTGAGTATGGCACAGAGGCCTGCTCAGATTTTTTTCCCCACACCAATGGCTGCTCATAAAGGATGCATGCACTCTACTGTCACCATTTGAGGAGGCCACAAGAATGGTGAGCTGTGACAATGCATGCATCAGTGACACAATCCCTGTTGTGTTCCTGCTGGAGCAGACTCTGCATGGCATTATGGACAGGGCACTTGAGGCAGAGCAGCGGGAGGAAGAGGAGGACCACTTTATGCAGACACCATTGTTCCTACGCCACAGAACACACAAGAGAAGAAGGAGGAGGATTCTGGCAGTTTTGGAGGCATTGAAGCAGAGGAAGACATACGTCAAACAGTAAGAGATGGTTTTAGATCCTCAGAACCCTTGGGAGTAGTACATGGCTGGGAGGAGGCAGTTCCAGATACTATAATCTTCAGTGACCCAGAGGAGTCTGTTTCTCATGCCTCTGCAAATTTGCGGTGCATGGGCTCCCTCATGCTTCAAAGCCTGCGAAAGTACTCAATAATACATGGCGTAAAGGAGAAGAATCACTATTGGTTGGCAACCCTCCTTGACCACTGTTACAAGGGGAAAGTCTCAGAACTCATCCCGTCCCCACAGAGAGTGCAGAAGATGAAATCTCTTGAGGACACCTTAAAGAGGAGTTTATCTAACGCTTTTCCCAACTCTGGTAGGTTACAATGTCGTGGAAAACATAGTTTTGAGGCTTCTGTTGGTCAAGAGAGGATAGGTGGAGAAGGCGGCCACCTAAGTGATGCATTTTACAATTTTTTTAGTCCTTGGCTGTCAGCTTCCACATCCCATCGGCAGCATCTGCATCACACGGTGGGCAATGGTTTAGGGGTGAAAACAGAGATGGAGAGCTTTCCAGTTGGCGATCCACTGGCTTACTGGGTCATGAGAATTAATCACTGGCCAGCATCCAGCATGCTTTCCAAATGGGCATTCAGTGCTGCTGGAGGTTTTTTTACTGATGATAGAACGCGTCTGTCCACAGACTCCGTGGACCGTTTGACATTTATCAAAATTAATCAGTCCTTGTTTACCAGCAGCTAAGAAGCCCCTGATGCCGATGTCGCTGATTAAGTGTTTTTGGAATGTGGAATCTCTGCAGGACTTCTAGGCTGCCTAGCGTTGTGGGCGTTGATTTCATCTGGAAGAATTATTTTGGAGTAGGTTTCATGAACACAATAACATTAACACCCAAAGACCAATTTTTACACACCTGTTTGACAGGTGCATATCATTTAAATTTTTGACAGCAAGGCCAATTCTTGCTTTCATCAAGAGAAAATCACCATCCGAAAATCGGACAAAAATACAGTTTTCGAAGCGATTGTACGATAATCTGATCGTTAGTACAGAGCTTTCGAGAGCCGATCGCGGCAGTTCATCCGATATTATCCGATCGGACAAACACGAAAATTGTTCTCGTATGATACCAGATCATATGATTTTCATTTAATCAGTACAGTTGTCGTCCAAAAATACAATAGAAATACATTACAACACATGACATCACTTCCGATTTTTTATTCTGTCGTACGAGAATTTTCCTCACTTTAGTTAACTTTTCATGTTCGATATGAGACTAGCATGCAAAAAAAAAAACAGGCCATCTGTCGTCCGATTTTCGGATCGTGTGTATGGGGCATTTTTTAGACTTTTCCTATTGGGTAGCCACTGTCTCCATTTATGCTCCTGCGATGTCACATGCACCCCTGATTAGGGCTACAGGTGGCGATGCCAACACACATTGTGTATACATGGTCTTCTGTTATCACTATCAGCAAACTGGTCCAGAGCAATGCATGTAAACAGAAAGTGGCTAGAATAGATTGAGGTAGATCAGCAGTCCTGAGTTGATAAAAAAAGGCAAATAAAAATGCGAAAACAATGTTTTTTGAAAACAGTGTGGTAATAATTTATGATACACAGTGCTTTAGTAAAGTGCATTTTTTCCAGCTAGGGTTTAGATCTACTATGATAAAGGATGATTCAGATAAACATTACATGTGATATTACGCTGGAGGAAATAGCTACTCTGCAGTGACTACAGGCCACATTAGTTAAAAGCAATGATACATTTGCTTTAGGCTTCTATAGGCAAGCAGAATGTTGTGGGATCCACTGTCACTTTATCTGCTACCATTTTGTTTCCCCAACTTGGGGAATGTTCCACTGTGGCACACAAGCATTTCCAGCAAGCAAAAGAGCCACATCCTGGAAAAAGTAACAGATTAAGAGCACTTTGGAAGGCCCTGTGTGCTCATTGCTGCTAAAATGTTACCCACACGCTGCCACATTTGTATACAAAACAAAGTGGATCTTCTTGTTAGTACAGTCACTGAATAATCAGGCCAATTATAACTAAACTCCAAACAAATAAATTTTTTAAAGTTTTCAATGAAGTAAAGAAGGGTTTGAACTTCTGCCAGTTTTTTTTTTTTCTGTATCTATGTCCTTACTTGAGAAATTTTACCCCACTTTTTGTATACATACCGGGACAGAAAATGAAGAGTAATCTCTCTAACAAGAACGCAGGCAACAACATAAACACTTTTTTTTAATTAAGTGGGGAAATAATTCGTCATCTGTCAAGCTTTTATTTTTGTCTGGGTTTTAGTTCAAGAGATTTCTCTTCACTCCTTATCTAGTTACCAGGAGGGGAATCAAGGGTAAAATCTCCCTATGGAGACTCAGTAATAAATACCTGTGTGTACATATTTACCTCACTACGGTATTTTAAATATACCCAATATGTGTTGGTGACTGCTTTCCACTGCTATGACCCCCTTTGCTAACCTATTATCTATTTGAGAGACATGAAGTCCCTAGGAGAATCGAATATACTGTAGTGGCTGGAGGAGAGGAGTGGAAAGAGAGTGACATCTGGTGACCAACACAGACCAGTACCCAAGAGGGTAAATTCCACAAGCGCTGTTTGACTCATTGCTGTACAGCATAGGGTCAGTCGCTCTCTGGTGAGCGTGGAGAAAAGCACATATTGTTTTGCACAGAGCACAGAGAAGATTGCATGTAATTTCACACAGCACTTATTAACTATTTTGACAAGAGCACTTTGCATTGGATGATTGGAGTGTTTATTCACTAGAGAACTGTATTATATTATTTTGAGCACTCTTTTTAAGTTTAATAAGTCTAAATACAATTTTTTTTAGAGGTTAGAATTATGTATTGGATATTTTGAGTATATGAGGGGACAGCGCTGTGTAATAATAGCCAGTAATAAAAACCTGGCAGAGATTGTGATCTTTCTGTCCAATATCCAAAACATTAAAACCATTTGGCTGGAGCTCCACTAATATATTTCTATTACATGGTCAGTCATGGAATATGCTCTTGTCTTTACAATGCAATATACAGTAAGTACGGAAAGTATTCAGACTCCCTTACATTTTTTCACTCTTTGTTATATTGCAGCCATTTGCTAAAATCATTTAAGTTAATTTTTTTCCTCATTAATGTACACACAGCACCCCATATTGACAGAAAAACACAGAATTGTTGACATTTTTGCAGATTTATTAAAAAAGAAAAACTGAAATATCACATGGTCCTAAGTATTCAGACCCTTTGCTGTGACACTCATATATTTAACTCAGGTGCTGTCCATTTCTTCTGATCCTTGAGATGATTCTACACCTTCATTTGAGTCCAGCTGTGTTTGATTATACTGATTAGACTTGATTAGGAAAGCCACACACCTGTCTATATAAGACCTTACAGCTCACAGTGCATGTCAGAGCAAATGAGAATCATGAGGTCAAAGGAACTGCCTAAGGAGCTCGGAGACAGAATTGTGGCAAGGCACAGATCTGGCCAAGGTTACAAAAAATTTCTGCTGCACTTAAGGTTCCTAAGAGCACAGTGGCCTTCATAATCCTTAAATGGAAGACATTTGGGATGACCAGAACCCTTCCTAGAGCTGGCCGTCGGGCCAAACTGAGCTATCGGGGGAGAGGTAAAGAAGAACCCAAAGATCACTGTGGCTGAGCTCCAGAGATGCAGTCGGGAGATGGGAAAAAGTTGTAGAAGATCAACCATCACTGCAGCCCTCCACCAGTCGGGGCTTTATGGCAGAGTGGCCCAATGGAAGCCTCTCCTCAGTGCAAGACACATGAAAGCCCACATGGAGTTTGCTAAAAAAACACCTGAAGGACTCCAAGATGGTGAGAAATAAGATTCTCTGGTCTGATGAGACCAAGATAGAACTTTTTTGGCCTTAATTCTAAGCGGTATGTGTGGAGAAAACCAGGCACTGCTCATCACCAGTCCAATACAGTCCCAACAGTGAAGCATGGTGGTGGCAGCATCATGCTGTGGGGGTGTTTATCAGCTGCAGGGACAGGACGACTGGTTGCAATCGAGGGAAAGCTGAATGCGGCCAAGTACAGGGATATCCTGGACAAAAACCTTCTCCAGAGTGCTCAGGACCTCAGTCTGGGCCGAAGGTTTACCTTCCAACAAGACAATGACCCTAAGCACACAGCTAAAATAACGAAGGAGTGGCTTCACAACAACTCCGTGACTGTTCTTGAATGGCCCAGCCAGAGCCCTGACTTAAACCCAATTGTGCAACCCAATTAGGAGAGACCTAAAAATGGCTGTCCACCAATGTTTACCATCCAACCTGACAGAACTGGAGAGAATCTGCAAGGAGGAATGGCAGAGGATCCCCAAATCCACGTGTGAAAAACTTGTTGCATCTTTCCCAAAAAGACTCATGGCTGTATTAGATCAAAAGGGTGCTTCTACTAAATACTGAGCAAAAGGTCTGAATACTTAGAACCATGTGATATTTCAGTTTTTCTTTTTTAATAAATCTGCAAAAATTTCAACAATTCTGTGTTTTTCTGTCAATATGGGGTGCTGTGTGTACATTAATGAGGAAAAAAATGAACTTAAATGATTTTAGCAAATGGCTGCAATATAACAAAGAGTGAAAAATTTAAGGGGATCTGAATACTTTCCGTACCCACTGTATATTCTAACTTGATTTCTAGCATACACTTACGCCCGGGAGAAAAAGAAACCCTGGACTGCCGCACTCTGTATAGACAGTTATTTATTCCAAAATTTCAGGTAAAAAATCCAAATTCAAAATAAATCCATAAATCCAAAACAACAAATGCAGATAGTGTGCATGCAGGGAAGGGTGGCTAACGCGTTTCACGTCACGAATTGACGCTTACACTTACGCCCCATACAAACATTAGTGCATGTGGCTCCAGTGTTTAGTTGCGAGTGGAGGGCACATGTGCACCGTCCAGCTGTGCTGCTGGCAGACTAGAAAGGTCTATGAGAGGTGAACTGCTGCATCTGGACGGTGTACCTAGTGGTGCTAACGTTAAGGGCAGTATGCACACAAGGATGAATTCTGAGGAAGCAGATGCTTGCATTCCAGGAATTTGTCCCTGGGCACATACTGCCCTAGACATTAGTACTGCTAGGTGCACCATCCAGCCCCATCCAGCTGCAGCAGCTGTCAGCCTGTCAAAGTTTGACAGGCTACTGACAATGGGGCTTGATGGTGCAACTGTACTCTCTGCCTGCAGCGGAGCCTCATGCACCAGGACTAAATGCCCAGTGTGGACAGGGCCTTAAGTTTTTATAGCACCCCCAACCAATGGAGACATGTGAGAGACTCCCAGTGGCAAGAAGGGCTGACATTTAACCCAGGACCAAGTCCATGGCTATATATCAGGGACTTTGCCCCTGTACAAATCATTAGTAAGACCTCATTTGGAATATGCAGTTCAGTTTTGGCCACCAGTTCTCAAAAAGGATATCGGGGAACTGGAGAAAGTGCAGAGAAGGGCAACCAAACTGATAAGAGGCATGGAGGAGCTCAGCTATGAGGAAAGATTAGAGGAACTGAATTTATTCACTCTTGAAAAGAGGAGAATAAGGGGGGATATGATCAACATGTACAAATATATAAGGGGTCCATATAGTGAACTTGGTGTTGAGTTATTCACTTTACGGTCAACACAGAGGACACGGGGGCACTCTTTACGTCTAGAGGAAACGAGATTTAATCTCCAAAAACAGAAAGGTTTCTTCACAGTAAGAGCTGTGAAAATTTGGAATAGACTCCCTCCAGAGGTGGTTCTGGCCAGATTGCTTTAACAAAGGTCTGGATACTTTCCTAAATGTACATAATATAACTGGGTACTAACATTTATAGGTAAATTTGATCCAGGGTAAATCCGATTGCCTCTCAGGGATCGGGAAGGAATTTTTTCCCCTGCTGTAGCAAATTGGATCATGCTCTGCTTGGGTTTTTTGCCATCCTCTGAATCAACCGTGGGTATAGAATTTGGTATATGGGATTGTACGATATTTTATTTATTTATTTTTTATGGTTAAACGAGATGGACGTGTGTCTTTTTTCAACCTGACTTCAATGTGGTCCATAGACTAATATACATGCATCAAAATCTAATTTATGCTCTTTTTTGATCCGTTTTACAATGTGATTTGTGCTGTTTGTTAGGAACTGGCACTCACCGGTGTCCTAACAACTAGTGACTGATCACTGCTGTCCCTGGTAGGATTTTAAGGGGGGTCCCATGCCAAAAAACAAAACAAAAAAAAGATGTATGGGGTGTCCCCAAAAATCCATACCAGACCATTATCAGAGCATGCGGCCCAGCAGGCAAGGAATAGAAGGGGACAAGTGAGAACCATAACAGGCCACATACCCTCAACATACCGTAAAGGTATTAAAAAAATTATAATAATAAAAATGCCATAAATCTATCCCCTATTTTGTAGACGCTATAACTTTTGCACAAACCAATCAATATACGCTTATTGCAATTTTTTAGCAATTTTTAAGCAAAAATATGTAGAAGAATACATATCGGCCTAAACTAAGGAAAAAAAATGTAAATTGGGATATTTATTATAGCAAAAAGTAAAAGATATTGTGTTTTTTTCAAAATTGTCGCTCTTCTTTTGTTTATAGTGCAGAGGTGATCAAATACCACCAAAAGAAAGCTCTTTTTGTGGGAAAAAAAGACTTACATTTTGTTTGGGTACAACATCGCACGACCGCGCAATTGTCAGTTAAAGCAACGCAGTGCCGAATCCCAAAAAATGGCCTGGTCATTGAGCAGCCAAATATTGCAGGGCTGAAGTGGTTAATGAGTGCAGGGCTCAGTCCAGAAGCTAGGCTGTGGGCTCTTCCACAGATGAATGAATGATGCTGCCTTATTCTTTTTAACACATTTTGTTATCCTAAATTGTTTTAGTTTAAGAAGGTCTGCATTTCGTATAACCTTATACTGTATAAAAAATTTTTGTCTTATGATGCCACCTAGTGGTCATATAGAGATTTACAGTTTGTTGGGTTGCAGATAGTGTGTGTTTAGATCCACTGCCTCTGCATCCACCTCTATGAGCTGCCTGCATGCAGCTTAGGGCAGATTCAGGTGCAATAACAAACGTGGTATGGGTATCAACCCCCCTCTAAAATAAAGCCTAATCCCTGGTTCACACTGATGCTACTTCTGATGTGTTCCAGAACGCATTGGAATTACATGACAAGTGAAAAAACATGAGTTTCTGTGGAGCCTGTTCACATATATGCAAGTGCAGCTGCGATGCAGTTTTGAAAAGGGTCCTGTGCGAGTTTGGTGTAATGCAATGTGATTTTGTGGTCCATAGACTTCAATAGACATGCATCAAAATCGAATTTACTGTATATATTTGAGTATAAGCCGAGTTTTTCAGGCACATATTTTTTTGCTGAAAATGCCCCCCTCGGCTTATACTCGAGTCACCTTTTTGCGCCTGATCTCCCAAGATTTGGGGAATCGGTACCGGCCGGCCGTAGGTCCCCTGGACCCTAAGCTTCACACACCTGTAGCCCCACTTTTCCTCTACAAGTGTGCAAAGTTTTTTGTCCGGGGGACCTACGGCCGGGGAGCACTAATTTTTCAAAGCCGGGCACCCCTTCCATAGACTCTCATGTTAAACGGTAATCTCTCCGGTGACATTTGGGACCCGGTACTGGCCGGTTGTAAATTCCCTGGACCCGGAACTTGGCACACATGTAGCTCAATTTCTCCTCTACAAGTGTGCAAAGTTTGTTGTCTGGGGGACCTACGGCCGGGGAGCACTGATTTTTCCAAACTGGGCACCCCTTCCGTAAACTCCTGCGTTAAACGTCAGTCTAGTCATGGACACAGTGAGGCATGGACACAGTGAGGCATGGGCACAGTGAGGCATGGACACAGTGAGGCATGGGCACAGTGAGGCATGGGCACAGTGAGGCATGGACACAGTGAGGCATGAGCATAGTGAGGCATGGACACAGTAAGGCATGGGCACAGTGAGGCATGGGCACAGTGAGGCATGGGCACAGTGAGGCATGGACACAGTGAGGCATGAGCATAGTGAGGCATGGACACAGTGAGGCATGCACATGGACACAGAGAGGCAAAGTGAGGCACAGTGAGGCATGCAGATGGACACCCTAGGCTTATACTCAAGTCAATATGTTTTCCCAGTTTTTCGTGGTAAAATTAGGTGCCTCGGCTTATATTCGGGTCAGCTTATACTCAAGTATATACGGTATGCTCTTTTTTGATCCATTTTACAATGTGATTTGTGCTGGTTGTTAGGAGCTGGCACTCACCGGTGTCCTAACAACTAGTGACTGATCACTGCTGTTCCCTGGTAGGATTTTAAGGGGGTCCCATGCCAAATAACAAAAAAGATGTATGGGGTGCCCCCCAAAATCCATACCAGGCTCTTAGGTCTGGAATGGATTTTAAGGGGAACTTCATGCCAATAATAATGATGTGAGGTCCCCCCAAAATCCATACCAGACCATTATCAGAGCATGCGGCCCAGCAGGCAAGGAATAGGAGGGGACAAGTGAGAACCATAACAGGCCACATACCCTCAACATGCGGGTGGCACTTTGCCGGGGGGACCCGCCCTGGTAAAGTACCTTGTCTCCATGATGATAAGGACAAAGGCCTCTTTCCCACAACCCTGGCCCGGTGCTTGCGGAGTGCCGGGGTAGCTTATTGGAATCTGGAAGTCCTCTTTAAGAAGGGGGCTCACAGATTCCGCCCCTCCCATGTGAATGAGTATGGGGTACATAGTAACTGAATTGCATGGTACTGCAGCACAATGTGATCTGTTGCAGGCAAATGCACTGTGTTTGTGATCTGTTTGGGGTGTCATTAGAATTCAATTGACACCCGCAGCAGGTCACACACTCGGTGCAGTTCCAAAAAAGAATTGGGTTTCTCGCACCACACTCTAGTGTGAACAGGTCCTAATAGCAGGGACAACATAGGTATGTACACAAATCAACTTTTGCCGGTACTATAAACAGTCACAACACATTCTTTAATTGTAAAATATTTCATACAATAACCACACGTATCTCTAATTTGTTCTGGGATATGGACAGTGGTGGTGAGAGACTTATCATGTCACACAGGCATTGTCTGTTTATTTTAATTGTATAATTTAATCCCTACCTCACTCTGTAGTTAGGGGATGCTGTAAATAATTATTCCCACTCTTCTTCATGCTTTTGCCTCCATTATTCACATGTATTCACACGTGCATTCTGCTTGAGCCAGTCAGTGTTTCACTATACATTTTTGACCTATCTGTTGTTCTTCTGTTATGATCTACACACGTTTTGGATCAAAGATTCCTACGATCTGCAAGATGTAATTTGGATTTCATCAGTTTGAATCCCAACCACGACACTACCTTTCTGGAGTTTGCAATTTCACCCTGTGCCTGCGTGAGTTTCCTCCCACACTCCAAAGACATGTTGGTAGGTAAATTGGATCCTTTCTAAATTGGCCCTAGTATGTATGAATGTAGTTAGGGACCTTGGATTGTAAGCTCCTTGAGTACAGGGACTGATGTGAATGTATAATATATATATAGAGCACTGCATAAATTGACAGCACTATATAAGTACCAGTAAAAAACGTAGAAATATAAAAAAAATACCAATAAGCCATGTGTGACATACTCCAGATCATCAGAGCACTTACAAAAACAGTTTCACAAGACCTCTTTGTCACTACGCGTTAGTGTGTGTATACACATTGTTGCCAGATCCATATAAGATCAAATAGAGTCAATGGGTTTTGGTAGTTACCGGTACTTGTCCATACCTCCTAACTTTTTTAGATGGAAACGAGGGACACCTATTAGCAAAGTATGAAGGCACAGGACACACCCCCTTAAAGGGGAATTATACAAAAAAATGATTGGTTAAACCCACAAGTGCTTTTTTACCACTTCTATTCCTTTATACTGGCTTTTGAAATTTACAACTGCAGCAATATAGACATTGGATGAAAGGTTTAGCATGGGAATAGGGATGAGCTTCATGTTCGACTCGAACATGAGTTCGACTCGAACATTGGCTGTTCGCCCGTTCGGCGAACAGCGAACAATTTGGGGTGTTCGCGGCAAATTCGAAAAGCCGCGGAACACCGTTAAAAGTCTATGGGAGAAATCAAAAGTGTTAATCTTAAAGGTTAATATGCAAGTTATTGTCATAAAAAGTGTTTGGGGACCTGGTTACTGCCCCAGGGGACATATATCAATGCAAAAAAAAAGTTTTAAAAACTGGTCGTTTTTTCGGGAGCAGTGATTTTAACCACTTAACAACCACCTGCCGACAAATAACGTCGACAAGGTGGTTGCTTAACTCTTGGAGGACGTTATATAACATCCTCCCAGAATCGCGCTCCCGCGCGTCCCCTGTGGCGCGCACACGGGAATCTCCGTGACCGCCGGGTCCAGAGGACCCGGCGCATCACGAATCACGGTAAATCGCTGCTGATAGCGGCCGTTTACCACGTGATCGCTCCGTCAAATGACGGAGCAATCACTTGTAAACAGACCGGCGTCATGTGATGACGCCGGTTCCTCTCTCCCCTCTCTGTACCGATCGGTACAGTGTGAGAGGAGAGGGGAGGGAGCGGATCATGTCAGCTCCCTCCCCCATGTCAGATCATGTCAGCTGTGGGCTGGATCTGTGACAATTGCAGTCACAGATCCAGCAATCCATCCATCCCTGCTCAGCCATCCCTGCCAATACTCTGCAAAATACCCTGCGCAATACTCTTCAAAATACTCTGCAATACCCTGCGCAATACTCTGCAATACCCTGCGCAATACCCTGTGCAATACTCTGCAAAATACTCTGCAAAATACTCTTCAATACCCTGTGCAATACTCTGCAATACCCTGCGCAATACTCTGCAATACCCTGCACAATACTCTGCAATACCCTGCACAATACACCCTGCGCAATACTCTGCAAAACCCTGCACAATACTCCCTGCGCAATACTCTGCAATACCCTGCGCAATACTCTGCAATACTCTGCGCAATACCCCCTGTGCAATACCCTGCCATACTCCGCAATGCCCTGCAATACTCTGCAATAACCACTTCCCGCCCGCCGGCCGTCATATCACGTCCTTGACTTTGTGCGGGGATATCTGAATGATGGGTGCAGCTACAGGCATCATTCAGATATTAGCTTTTTCAGCCGGCGATTCCCTACACCATAAGAACAATCATAGTGGCTGTTCCGCCGCTTGATCATTCTTACGGGAGGCGAGAGGGGATGACCCCCCCGCCACCCTCCGGTGCTTCTACCGACTCACCGCTATGATCAAAGCCAGGATTTTTTTTTTTCAGGCTTCCCAGCCTAGAGGTGAGATGTGGGGTCTTATTGACCCCATATCTCACTGTAAAGAGGACCTGTCATGCCATATTCCTATTACAAGGGATGTTTACGTTCCTTGTAATAGGTATAAAAGTGATCAAAAAACAATTTTGGGGCGGAAAAACATGTCAAACTAAAATAAATAAAGTAAAATGAACAATAAAAAAAAATATATTTTTTTAAGTGCCCCTGTCCCCGTGAGCTCGCATACAGAAGCGAACGCATACGTAAGTCCCGCCCACATATGAAAACAGTGTTTAAACCACACATGTGAGGTATCAGCGCGAACGTTAGAGCGAGAGCAATAATTCTGGCCCTAGACCTCCTCTGTAACTCAAAACATGTAACCAGTAAAAATATTTAAAACGTCGCCTATGGGGATTTTTAAGTAGCGAAGTTTGGCGCCATTCCACGAGCGTGTGCAATTTTGAAGGGTGACATGTTAGGTATCTATTTACTCGGCGTAACTTCATCTTTCACATTATGTAAAAACATTGGGCTAACTTTACTGTTTTTTTTTTTTTTTTTTTAAGCACAAAACATTTTTTTCCGTAAAAAACGCGTTAAAAAAATTGCTGCGCAAATATCGTGCGAGATAAAAAGTTGCAACGACCACCATTATATTCTCTAAGGTCTTTGCTAAAAAACATATATAATGTTTTGGGGTTCTATGTAATTTTCTAGCAAACAAATGATGATTTTTACATGTAGGAGAGAAATGTCAGAATTGGCCTGGGTGCTCCAGAACGCCTGAAGGTGCTCCCTGCACGTTGGGACTCTGTATGTGGCCACGCTGTGTAAAAGTCTCACACATGTGGTATCGCCATACTCAGGAGTAATAGCAGAATGTGTTTTGGGGTGTAATTTGTGGTATGCATATGCTGTGTGTGAGAAATAACCTGCTAATATGACAATTTTGTGAAAAAAAAAAAAAAGAGAAAAAAAAAATCATGATTTTGCAAAGAATTGTGGGAAAAAATGACAGCTTCAAAAAACTCACAATGCCTCTTTCTAAATACCTTGGAATGTCTTCTTTCCAAAAAGGGGTCATTTGGGGGGTATTTGTACTTTTCTGGCATGTTGGGGTCTCAAGAAATGAGATAGGCCGTCAGTACTTCAGGTGTGATCAATTTTCAGATATTGGCACCATAGCTTGTGGACTCTATAACTTTCACAAAGACCAAATAATATGCACCAATTTGTACTTATTTTTACCAAAGATATGTAGCAGTATAAATTTTGGGCAAAATCTATGAAGAAAAAATAGTAATTTGCTAAATTTTATAACAGAAACGAAAAAAAAAAATTTTTTTTTACAGAATTTTCAGTCTTTTTTCTCTTATAGCGCAAAAAATAAAAAACCCAACGGTGATTAAATACCACCAAAAGAAAGCTCTATTTGTGTGAAAAAAGGACAAAAAAATCATTTAGGTACAGTGTTGTATGACTGAGTAATTGTCATTCAAAATGTGAGAGCACCGAAAGCTGAAAATTGGTCTGGTTATTAAGGGGGTTTAAGTGCCCAGTGGTCAAGTGGTTAATAATGCTTGAAATGAAACAATAACAGTGAAATATTCCTTTAAATTTCGTACCTGGGGTGTGTGTATAGTATGCCTGTAAAGTAGCACAGTTTCCCGTGCTTAGAACTGTCCCTGCACAAAATGTAATTTCTAAAGGAAAAAAAGTAATTTAAAACTACTCGCGGCTATTCATGAATTGGCAGGTCCCAGCAATACAGATAAAAGTAATTGAAAAAAACGGCAGGGGTCCCCCCCAGTCCATTAGCAGGCCCTTTGGGTCTGATATAAATATTAAGGGGAACCCCGAACCAAAAAAAAAGCGTGGGGGTCCCCCCCAAATTCCATACCAGGTCTGGTATGGATATTAAGGGGAACCCCTCACCATTTAAAAGAAAAAATGGTGCGGAGTTCCCCCAAAAATCCATACCAGACCCTTAAGGTCTGGTATGGATTTTAAGGCGAACCCCGCACCTAAATTTTAAAAAAATGGCGTGGGGTACCCCCAAAAATCCATACCAGACCCTTATCCGAGCACGCAACCTGGCAGGGTGCAGGAAAAGAGGGGGGGACGAGAGAGCGCCCCCCCTCCTGAACCGTACCAGGCCACATGCCCTCAACATGGGGAGGATGTCCCCATGTTGATGGGGACAAGGGCCTCATCCCCACAACCCTTGCCCGGTGGTTGTGGGGGTCTGCGGGCAGGGGGCTTATCGAAATCTGGAAGCCCCCTTTAACAAAGGGGTACTCCAGATCCCGCCCCCCCATGTGAATTGGTAACGGGGTACATTGTACCCCTACCATTTCACAAAGAAAGTGTAAAAAATTGTAAAGAAACATTTATATATGAGATGTTCTCTACCTCGTATGTATCTATTGATGTATATTGCAATTAGTATTCCTAATTTTTTCCTTGTTTTTCTAACGAATGCAGTTATGAATGATTATTACAGAGTAATGTCTGCTATTCTGTAAAGTTACATGTATTGAACATTTAGGTTACCTATTTGTTATATGTTGTTTTTTTTTTCTTTTTATTCAGGTGACTATAAAGCAGTAATTATTTATGTTCATTCTTTAATCATACTACACTATTAGGGCTCAGCGTACTTAGCACAATGGCTTGGTGGTCTGCTCAGATGTCTCCACAGCACGCAAGGTATGAGTTCATATCCACCAGTTATGTTTCTTTTTTTAGTGCACAAGCAAATTAAAATAAACAAATAAAAAAATGTAAACTGCCCGTTAACTAGTGTGTGGTGTTTGGAATTCCACACCATAATATTATTGAATACTTACATACCATTGCATGCATTTGAAGAGTTAATATAATAAAATCAGCCAAACTAAGGTGCATTGGCTTTCACCTATTTTAAGCATATGCTTCTTTGGTTAAATGTGATTCACCTTTTTTTCACCAATGCAATCTTTTAGGATCCCTCTGTGTGATTTGAACCCACAAGTCTTTCAATGCCTGAAAATTTGAAGGTATAAGTGCTGACCACTAGCCTACTGGGCTGAGCACAACTACATGTACAAAATACTTTTACTAGTGTTTGATGTTTTTAATACTATACAATAATGTTTAGCAAATGAGCCATTAAATAATGGAAACAACTATGCTCATGCTGATGTGGCATTGGCTATTCCTTAAAAAATTAAAAAAATATGGCATGGGGTCCCCCCTCAGTCCATACCAGGCCCTTTGGTTCTTCTATGGATATTAAGGGGAACCCTGCGCCCAATTTTTTTTTTTAAATGGCGTGGGGGTCCCCCCCAAAATCCATACCAGGCCCTTATCCGAGCACGCAACCTGGCAGGCTTCAGGACAAGGGGGGGCGAGAGAGCGCCCCCCTCCTGAACTGTACTAGGCCACATGCCTTAAACATGGGGAGGGTGTTTTGGGGGACAAGAGCCTCTTCCCTGCAACCCTTGCCCGGTGGTTGTGGGTGTCTGCGGGCGGGGGGGCTTATCGGAATCTGGAAGCCCCCTTTAAAAAGGGGGCCCCCAGATCCCGCCCCCCTTATGTGAATGGGTATCGGGTACATTGTACCCCTACCCATTCAGCAGTGAAATGTGACAAAAAACCAATAGCTAGTTTTTGACAATTTCTTTATTGTATAATAGCTCTGAGTGGTCTTCTCCCCCGAGACGTGTCTCCCACTGCCGTCATCTTCTCCTGGTGCTGTCTCTCTTGCCGCCATCTTCTGTCATTGTCTTCTGTCGCCGTCTCTCTGGTGCAATTGCCACCAATTTGACATGTCAAATCGCACCAATGTGAACCAGGGCTGACACATACAACACTGCCTATCCCCCAGCTGAATTCATTACCTGCAATTCTCCACAGCTGTTATATACAAAGATTCCACCTTTATCATTTACTTGCAGGTGTACTGAAGAGATTCATTTTTTTTGGTGCACAAATACATATAGATATTATAAGATACAAAAGATATTGCACTTCCCCAAAACCACCACCCCAAAACGAATTAAAAAGAAGAAAGAAAAGGGAGAAAAAAAACCCACAACAAACAAGCTGAATAATGTACTTTTATTTTGCCAGCAGAAACAAAATTATGTACCGTATATACTCGAGTATAAGCCGACCCGAATATAAGCCAAGGCACCTAATTTTACCACAAAAAAATGGGAAAATTTATTGACTCGAGTATAAGCCTAGAGTGTCCATCTGCATGCCTCACTGTGCCTCACTTTGCCTCACTGTGTTCATGTGCATGCCTCACTGTGTCCATGCCTCACCGTGCCCATGCCTCACTGTGCCCATGCCTCACCGTGTCCATGCCTCACTGTGCCCATGCCTCACTGTGCCCATGCCTCACTGTACCCATGCCTCACTGTCACTGTGCCCATGCCTCACTGTGTCCATGCCTCACTGTGCCCAATCTCCCTACCTGATCTCCTGCGCTGTGTGACTAGACTGACGTTTAACATGGGAGTCTATGGAAGGGGTGCCCGGATTTGAAAAATTGGTGCTCCCCGGCCATAGATCCCCTGGACAAAAAACTTTGCACACTTGTAGATGAAGAGTGGGGCTACATGTGTGCCAAATTTGGGGTCCAGGGGACCTAGGGCCGGCCGGTACCTTGTCCCCAAGTCACCGGAGAAATTACTGTTTAACATGGAAGTCTATGGAAGGGGTGCCCAGCTTTGAAAAATCGGTGCTCCCCAGCCGTCGGTCCCCCGGACTAAAAACTTTGCACACTTGTAGAGGAAGAGTAGCGATACATGTGTGCAAGATGGACACAGACTTGGGTAGAAGCCGAGGGGGGCATTTTCAGCACAAAAAAAGTGCTGAAAAACTGGGCTTATACTCGAGTATATACGGTACATTCATTTACTAGCTTAAAAAAAAAAATCTACAGGATATATGGTGCTACATCTAGCAAAACAGTTAGCAATTGGATTTCAAGGGCCCTACTCATAGAAGCTTACAAACTAAACTTTGTCGAAACCTTAGAGTGGACACAGCTTTACTTTCAGTGTATAACGGGCAACACATCACATTTTTATCTGCAAGATTATAGAAACATACTTAACAGTCATTATTCTTACAAAGCATTCCAACATAATATTAAAAAAGGCACATGTTCAAAATAGAACACCCACCACCACCCCAAAATCCACACATACAGTGGGGAGAACAAGTATTTGATACACTGTCGATTTTGCAGGTATTCCTACTTACAAAGCACGTAGAGGTCTGTCATTTTTATCATAGGTACTCTTCAACGGTGAGAGACGGAATCTAAAACAAAAATCCAGAAAATCACAATGTATGATTTTTAACTAATTAATTTGCATTTTATTGCATGACATAAGTATTTTATACATCAAAAAAGCAGAACTTAATATTTGGTACAGAAACCTTTGTTTGCAATTACAGAGATCATAAGTTTCCTGTAGTTCTTGACCAGGTTTGCACACATTGCAGCAGGGATTTTGGCCCAATCCTCCATGCAGAGCTTCTCCAGATCCTACAGGTTTCGGGGCTGTCGCTGGGCAATACGGACTTTCAGCTCCCTCCAAAGATTTTCTATTGGGTTCAGGTCTGGAGACTGGCTAGGCCACTCCAGGACCTTGAGATGCTTCTTACGGAGCCACTCCTTAGTTGCCCTGGCTGTGTGTTTCGGGTCGTTGTCATCCTGGAAGACCCAGCCACGACCCATCTTCAATGCTCTTACTGAGGGAAGGAGGTTGTTGGCCAAGATCTTGTGATACATGGGCCCATCCATCCTCCCCTCAATATGGTGCAGTCGTCCTGTCCCCTTTGCAGAAAAGCATCCCCAAAGAATGATGTTTCCACATCCATGATTCACGGTTGGGATGGTGTTCTTGGGGTTGTACTCATCCTTCCTCCTCCAAACACGGCGAGTGGAGTTTAGACCAAAAAGCTATATTTTTGTCTCATCAGACCACATGACCATCTCCCATTCCTCCTCTGGATCATCCAGATGGTCATTGGCAAACTTCAGACAGGCCTGGACATGCACTGGCTTTAGCAGGGGGACCTTGCGTGCGCTGCAGGATTTTAATCCATGACGGCGTAGTGTGTTACTAATGGTTTTCTTTGAGACTGTGGTCCCAGCTCTCTTCAGGTCATTGACTAGGTCCTGCTGTGTAGTTCTGGGCTGATCCCTCACCTTCCTCATGATCATGACCCACAAGGTGAGATCTTGCATGGAGCCCCAGCCCGAATGAGATTGAACTTCTTACATTTTCTAATAATTGCGCCAACAGTTGTTGCCTTCTCACCAAGCTGCTTGCCTATTGTGCTGTAGCCCATCCCAGCCTTGTGCAGGTCTACAATTTTATCCTTGATGTCCTTACACAGCTCTCTGGTCTTGGCCATTGTGTAGAGGTTGGAGTCTGTTTGATTGAGTGTGTGGACAGGTGTCTTTTATACAGGTAACGAGTTCAAACAGGTGCAGTTAATACAGGTAATGAGTGGAGAACAGGAGGGCTTCTTAGAAAAAAAATAACAGGTCTGTGAGAGCCGGAATTCTTACTGGTTGGTAGGTGATCAAATACTTATGTCATGCAATAAAGTGCAAATTAATTATTTAAAAAATCATACAATGTGGTTTTCTGAATTTTTGTTTTAGATTCCGTCTCTCACAGTTGAAGAGTACCTATGATAAAAATTACAGACCTCTACATGCTTTGTAAGTAGGAAAACCTGCAAAATCTGCAGTGTATCAAATACTTGTTCTCCCCACTGTACATACATTGGTGACCATGTTCTGCTGGAAGCTGCATTTCTGTGTACACAATTAAGAAATGAGATCAAAGAGTAGAAGGTCAGGGCCTGGCCCTTCCGAGGTTGTCTGATGAGGATCGGATGGCATTGGAAGCCAAAATTACTAATAAAGAGGTGGTTTCGGCGATTTTTGCGTTTCCGCCTAATAAAGCACCTGGCCCTGATGGGTTCCCGGCAGATTTTGATAAGTCATATGTTGACCAACTGGCCCCCAGACTTATGAATTTACTGGATTGCTGTTTACAAAAACAGGCGCTTCCGGGCTCGATGCTGGATGCTTACATGATTTGACTGCTTAAACCTGGTTAGGACCCGCTAGAATGTTCTTCATACAGACCCATTGCCCTGCTAAATATGGACCTTAAAATCTTGACTAAGGTCCTGGCGAAGAGACTGGCTGCTGTAATTTCCTCTCTGGTGGATATAGACCAGACGGGTTTTATGCCGGGCAAGTCTACTGATACTAACCTGAGACGACGCATCTGCAACTCCCTAACATGGATTCGTCCTCTAGAATCATTGTCTCCATTGACATTGAGAAAGCTTTCGATTCAATTGACTGGCACTTTATGCATACGGTCCTTGACTGCATGGGTTTCGGGCTGTGCTTTTGCCAATGGATCTCTCTCCTGTACAGCACACCAAGAACGGCTATTCGCACAGGTAGTCATACCTCTGAATTTTTCCCGGTGGGTAGGGATACCAGACAGGGGTGCCCATTGTCGCCCTTCCTGTTTGCGCTCATGATGGAGACATTGGCAGTGGCCTTGAGGGCTTCAGGAGATGTTAAGGCTATCAGGGTGGGCGGCATAGATGAGGGGTTGGCACTATATGCTGATGACCTCCTGCTATTTTTGCGTCACCCTGGGGAGTCGTTGGAGGCTGCCTTGGGTATAATGAATACTTTTACTGCTTATTCAGGGTTAAAAGTTATCTGGAACAAGTCATCCATTTTACCTTTAGATGATGGGGCCAGAGCTAAGGCGAATCCGAATCTACCATTAAAATGGGTCTCTCAGATTACCTATCTTGGGGTTAAGGCGGCGGATGTGGTTGATTACATGTCCCTGAACCTGATGCCCCTTCTAACATTTTTTAAACAGAAAGCGCAGGTCTGGAAAAAACTCCCGCTATCTCTGATAGGTAGAGTCAACCTTTTAAAGATGAAAATCCTTCCGGTAATTTTGTATTTTTTGAGGAATGCTCCGGTTTGGATCCCGAAGTCATTCTTCAAGAAATTGGATGGTATCACCAGCTCGTTCCTATGGGCCCCTAAAATGCCTAGAATAGGTTTGAAAGTCCTGCAGGAGCCATGGGGGCAGGGGGGGTTGGCGCTACCAGATTGGCGTAAATATTATTTGGCAGGCCAAATGGTCTTTGTGCACAGATGGCTGGTCTCCGATTCTGGGGACTTGGCCACTGTCCTGGAAGCGGCCCACCTGGGTTCATACGAATCCCTTCGTCTGGCCATTCACAGGGGTACTAGGAGAGATCTTCCGCTTACGGAATCTATGAAGGCCACTATTAAAGCCTGGGAGGAGGCAGTGAAGCTGGCCTGCCCAAGTTACAAGGGGTTTTCCCCTTCAGCCCCCCTCTGGAACCCGAAGCTACAACAGTTTTATACATTTGATGATCCCATGGGATGGGCGACCAAGGGTGTTAAATTGGAGAACTCTTGACATTTGACAAACTCAAATCCAGGCATGACCTTCCGAACTCTCAGTATTTTAGTTATCTCCAATTGAGACATGCATTCCAGACCCAATTTAGAACGGAGAGTGTTGAATCTTTCCCTTCTAGATTGGAAGATTTACTTATGATGGAGGAGCTGCCCAAAACCCTGTCAGTGACATATAAAGGCTTGTTTAAAAGTAGCCCCAAGGCGATGATTAAGTGTAGAGAACGCTGGGAGGCTGAGGTACCAGATATACAGGGGGAGGAATGGTATGTGGGACCATACATTTAAACATCTGGTAGTAGCTAGGGACAGGCTTATTCAGTTTAAGTTCTTGCATAGAGTGTATTATACCCCTGCTAGGTTGGCTTCGATTTATTTTATCCCTCGGCTCCCCCTGAGTGTTGGCGATGCTCGTTTGCACCTGCGGACGCACATCATATATTTTGGAGTTGTCCCCAAATTCAGCTGTTCTGGTCTGGGGTCACTTCCTGTATAGCTGAGGTGCTGAAGGTGCCGATTCCGATGACAATTATTGTGTGTCTTCTGGGTTTGGTGGAGGAAGTGGTCCCATCAAGGGCTCACAGAACAATACTTAATATATTATTATTTTATGGGAAGAAGTCCATCTTGCTTCGTTGGAAAAAACTGGGGGGCTCCTGCGGTAGCTTTCTGGAAGGGGCTGGTAAATGCAATGATCCCATTTTACAAAGCGACTGTCAGGTCACCTACGGCCAGGTGACAGATGCACACCGTAGGGGGACAGGAGTGCACCGCAAGGTAGTGAACCCTATGGCTGACTGCTGCGGATAGGAAACTGGGTGGTTGTGGAAAGCGGGACCAGAGGAGCACAACCGGGATCTTATAGGAAGCTAGAGCCAAGATTCCCCAGGGCGCGGAGTCTAAGACCCAGCAGGTCTTCTCCAGAGCCTCTAGTGGTGAGGATGTTATGCTGCAGGCTGGGTCCAGGTCGCGGCCCCTAGAGTCTCCTAGCTCACGCCCCGTAGGATAAGGGGACAAGAGGGGAAGCAGCTGCACAAGATACAAGAGTAACGAATAACAAGCTGAAGGTCAAGGGCCACAAACAGACAAGGATAACGAAAGACAAGCCGAAGGTCAAGGGTCACAAGCAGACAGGGATAGTCGGGGACAAGCCAATAACGTAACAGAGAGACAGACGTAGCACACGGCAGGCAGGAACCCAAACACACAATGCTTAACAAACA